>CM044007.1:21080274-21105274 GCA_024085815.1 Flaveria linearis | reverse complement strand
AGAAAAAAGGCTGAAATTCACATTTTGTAAGTGTTTTCTAGTGTTTTGGTTCGGTTATGTGATGTTTACCACCTTAGAACCGATATATATGTGTGGTTTTATGTGTTCGGTGGTTTGTTTTGGCTTGTTCTAGGTGCTTGAACACGTGAACAAGCAAGTTTGGAGGAGTTTTACTTGTTTACTACAATAGGTGAGTTCTAGACCCCGTCTTTTACATATTTTAAAATATTATTAGGCCTGAAAATGTGTTAACGAGTCGGGGGTCTCTTCGGAAGCGGTCTCTCTATCTTTCTAGATAGAGGAAAGACTTGCTACCATATACCCCTCCCAGACCCTGCCCTCCAGCGGGAGACACTGGGTATGTTTGTTTGTTTGTTTATTAGGCCTGAAAATGTATTAACATGGCTTTATAAATATTATGTATGCACCCGTATGCATTTATACATGTATGATGATGTTTTAGGGTTGTTTATGAGATGTGCATACTTAGAATGGTTTTAATAAGCTTAGAATAGGATTATATGATGTTTGGGATTGAAAAATAGGTTAGAAACGTGTACATAGATAGTCATGTGCCCAAACAGGGCCATGCGCCTAACATTTGCCTTAGAAAAAGTTCTAAGCAGGGTCATGCGCCCAAATAGGGTTCATGCACCCAAGTAGTACCCCATGCGCCCAAATTATACCTTAGAAATTCTAAGTGTAAGTCCATGCGCCTGAACAGTAGTTCATGCGCCTAAGTCTTAGGCTCAGGAGCCTAAGTATACCCCATGCGCCCAAATAGTGCGCATGCGCCCGGAGTTGCTCATGCGCCCGCATAGTTGCAAAAAGCCTAAGAAGTGCTCATGCGCATGCATAGTGCTCATGCACCCACATAGTGCTCATGCGCCCAGAACACTTAGTTTATTTTCTGAATTTTTGAGAAAAATAGAATGATTAGGGTTTGACCCTAGTTTTACTTTAGGGTTTTAATTGTTATGATTATGCATAATTATAAGTTGTTCTTATGTTTCATAATAATTATTATTGTGTAACTTCACATGGTGTGTTTATGGTCGTATACGTAAAGTTTTATCATTAATAAAAGTGAAAAAAATTAATGATAAAGAAAAGTGGAACATAATGAAAATATGCAAGTCTTGCAAGCAAATGAATAGGAGGTGCACGACCATGTTGTCGTTAGCTCAACTGTATGCGGTTTAGCTAACCCGCAGGATGCATGCAGGGTCAGTTATTAAGACTGAAAAGGACTCTTGTAGCATACCTTAAGTGACTGGGTCAGCTTAGTGCACAATATTCATGGTCTATTTATAGACCACAGGCTTAGCATCGGCTTCGTGCACAATGTTCGGGGTATTGCACATTGGTCCGTAAGAAAGTGAAAGATAATGATAAAAGGACGAAATGAACGAATGCGTATAGTAGTGAATGAAAGAAAGTATTACCTTGATGTACGTATGATGTGTGACCACATACCAAAATATAGGAAGTATTTTACAACAAAGGATATTTTCATATATCTATACAAGGTATTTTAATACTTTTAAACTAGAACTCACTCAGCAACGCTGACTTTTATACATTTTTAGTTGGCAGGTAAATATTGCTGAGGATGGCACGAGGGTGGTGCTATTCGGCAGGACAAGATTGACATCCATTCATGTTTTGATATTGTTGTTTTCTAATGCATTTAAACAATCTTTTGTAACTAGTGAACAACAATGTATTGGTTAACAACATTAAGTATAAATGAAATGAATGGGCTTTTATTAATGTAATTTCTCTATAATGTTTTTTGAAATGTATACTATTATGTATTTTTAAGTGCTATGCATGACCAACTGTGAGGTGTCCGGGAATAGGGTCTTACAAGTTGGTATCACAGCCAAAGTTTAAGCTAATTAGGTAAATGTTTTCAAAAACCTAAACTTAAATTGAAAATGGGATGAATGGAGGGATGTCAGCCCGAGTAGCTACGTGCCATCAGATATTTCTTTTCTTAAAGTTAACCAGTATTATGTGCGTGTGTTATTTGAATTATGTGTTCTTAGTAGATTTAGATACTGACGAAGTCAGGAAAGGAAATGCCTAGGGTGTGAAGAGTAAATTAAGTTGCTAATCATAACTGGCCACTGTAATTAGGGACTTACTAAATCTTATAGTGATTAGAGAATGGCTAGAGGTAGATCATCTAAGGCCTCTAGGGGTGGAGCACAGGGAGGACGTGGTGCTAAACCGCGTGTTACTAGGAATAAGACCAAGACTGCTGAGGGGGCCAGTGAAGAGCTCGAGGTGTATTACCAGGAGGGTGGTGATGAGAGTGCGAACTTAAGGGATTTGGTGAAAGAGGAGGTGGTAGAGGAAGTCCATCAAGTCATGTAGACGATTCTACCGTCTGTAGTGACTGAAGTGATCAAGGCGGTAAGAGAGGACGAGAAGAAAGAGAGGAGAAGGACCATCGGAAGGGAGGAAAAGGAGCGATCGGAGACCAAGACGATTGTCTTGAGTGAGGAGGAGGAGGAAGAAGCTGTGCAGGAAACTGCACGAGGATGTAACTATTGGGCATTTCAGAGATGCAAGCCCCCGACTTTTGATGGGAACAACAATGTTTCTGCTGCTCACTGATGGGTGAGGGAGATGGAGGCGGTGCTGGATATCAGTGAATGCTGAGAAGATCAGAAGGTGAAATTTGCCACTCACTCGTTGGTGGATTCAGCCTTATACCGGTAGGACAATATTATCTAGGCCGAAGCTAGCAGGGCCATTGGAAAGATAAGGTGGCCAGAACTAAAAAAGTTGGTGATTGAGGAATTACGTCCTCACAGGGAGTTGGAGAGGGAGTTCCTGCAGCTGCAAGCGGGGACTATGACGCACCAACAGTATACCACCAAATTCAATGAGATGGCAAGGCTGGTGCCTGATCAGGTGACTTCGATATCAAGGAATATTAAGAGGTATGTCCAGGGGTTGCCGGCTGATATACGTAGGCATTTGATTGCCGCTCGACCAAGTACCTTTTGATCAACTGTAGACCTGGTAGGTAGGTTGTATGATGAGCGAGAGGAGACTATGGTGGAGGTGAATAAGACAGGTGGTGGTGATAAGAACTGGAACGGGAGGCGGTTTGGACGTGGTGGTTTCGCTCCAAACAATAAAAAGATGAAGATGGATGATCGTAGGGCGACATCAAGCTCGAGGCTGAGGAAGTGCGGTAAATGTGGAAGGAAGCATACCAGTGAGTGTAGGTTGGGATTGAATGTATGCTTCAAGTGTGGGAAGCTTGGCCACATTGCTAGAGATTGTAGGGTGCCGAGGTGTTATAGCGGTGGTGAGGAGGGCCATGTGAGCAAGGACTGCAAGAAGCCAAGGGTCGAGAGCTCCAGGGCAAAGAAGAAGGCTCAAGAAGGAGGGCAGAGGGCAAGTGCTAGAGTTTTCACGATGACCCGGGTGGAGGCCAGAGTGGACCCTAATGTCGTGTCAGGTATGTTTCTAGTAAACCAAACTTGTGCCTCTATATTATTTGATTCTGGTGCTAGTAGGAGTTTCATCTCTACTACTTTTTGTGCTAAATTTTCTGTTAGTAGTAGGAGTATCGATGAGCCATTCGATGCAGAAATGACTATTGATAAGTCTACTAGAATTACTAATATGATAGAGGACTGTGCCGTAGAACTAGAAGGCCATAGGTTTTTAGCCAATTTACATGTCATGTCCCTAGGTGGATTTGATGTAGTATTAGGGATGGACTGGTTAGCAACCTATGAAGCAAACATCATGTGTTGCAAGAAGATAATTCGATTAGTTGCGCCCAATGGAAGTTCGGTGACAGTCTACGGTGATCGCGTCACTACGGTTGCAAAGGTGATTTAGTGACGGTGGCGGGGAAGTACATGAGGCGTGGATATAGTGCCTATCTAGCCTACGTGAAAGATGTGGATACATCTGTACCACAATTGTCTGATGTAGTAGTGGTGCATGACTTTCAGGACGTGTTTCCAGAGGATTTACCAGGCGTGCCACCGGATCGTGAAATTGAGTTCCAGATTGATCTGATACCTGGTGCTCAACCCGTTGCCATTGATTAGCTCCTACCGAGATGAAAGAATTAATGGCTCGACTGCAGGAGCTGATGTATAAAGGGTTTATCCGACCGAGCATCTCTTAGAGCTTGCAGCAGTGGTATTCACGTTGAAGATTTGGAGGCACTACCTGTACGGGACGTAGTGCGCAATCTTCACCGACTATAGTAGCTTGAAGTACTTCTTCGAGCAGAAGGATCTCAACATGAGACAGAGGAGTTGGTTAGAGCTTATCAGTGATTACGATTGTGAGATCCATTATCATCCATGTATGGCCAATGTTGTGGCCGATGCCCTTAGCCAAAAGGAGAGACCCGAGTCGATTCGAGTGAAGGCTTATCAGTTGGTTATGACTGTTGATATGATGACGCAGGTGAAGGGATTTCAAGAAGAGGCGTTGAAAGAAGATCGCCTTAACTCTAAAATAATGAGAGGACTAGTCGTAGAGTTGGGTGAGAACACTCACGGTGTTAGAAACCGAAATGGGCGAATACGGATACCTCGTTACGGAGACCTACGGGGGTGGATCATGGATGAAGCTATAAGACTCGATACTCGATTCATCCCGGTGCCACGAAGATGTATCTGGATATGAAGAAAGATTATTGGTGGCCGGGAATGAAGCGCAACGTAGTAGAGACGTGAGCAACTACCTTACTTGTTTGCAAGTGAAGGCAGAACATCAGAAACCAAACGGGAAGATCCAACCAGGTTGGATATACCCGAGTGGAAGTAGGAGCACATCACCATTGATTTTATTACTAAGATACCTCGTACGACGAGGGGATACAATACCATATGGGTGATTGTTGTTCGACTGACGAAGAGTGCTCACTTCCTATCGATCCGTGAGACGTTTCATCCGAGAAATTAGTGGATCTGTTCATTAAAGAGATTGTAGCTCGTCATGAGGTGCCGGTGTGTATTGTGTCGGATCGTGACACCGATTTACATCAAAGTTTTGGAAGAGATTCTATGACGTGATGGGGAAGGGGCTACATATTAGCATGACTTAGCATCCTCAAATAGATGGTCAGACTAAGAGGACGATCCAGACGATCGAGGATATGCTTCAAGCATGCGTGATCGATTTTGGAGCAAGTTGGAACGATCACTTACCGTTAGTAGAATTCTCGTACAACAATAGTTATCATGCCAACATTGACATGCCACCTTACGAGATGCTATACGGTAGAAGGTGTAGGACACCCGTATGTTGGGGTGACATTGGACAAAAATAGTTAGGAAGCCTTGAGGTGATCGAGGCTACCACTAAGAAGTTAGAAAGGATCAAAGCCTTTATGAAGGCGACGAAGGATAGATAAAATTCGTACGCCGATAAGAGGCGTAGACCGATCGAGTTCAAGGTAGGGGACTGAGTTATATTGAAGGTCTCACCTTGGAAGGGGATCATCCGATTCAAGAACCGAGGTAAGCTAAGCCTGAGGTATATAGGACCTTTCACGTAGTGCGATTATGTTAATATACATAAAGTATTATCTTAAAGAAGCAAAAGAAATGAGATAATAAGAAGTGGAACTTAATAAATGAATGAAAGCCTTGCAAGCAAAATGGAAAGAGGTTCACAACTCCATGTGAGTTGTTAGAACAACTGTGTGTGGAATGGAGTGTGATTTTGGCTAACTCATGAGAGTTCACACACAGTGGGAGTCAGTCTTGGTGGCTGCTCCATACGTGCGATGTGACATTAACTGTGTGTTATGTAGCGTGCGATCTTGGCTACCTCATGAGAGTTCACACACACAGGAGAGTCAGTCTTAGTGACTATTCCATACGTGCGATATGGGATCCTTGTCATTCGACCTCAGTAATCGTGGCTGCGTGCCATGAAGAGGGCAAAGCTTGACAGGATCTAGATTCAGTGAAAGATAATAATAAAAGTGCAAAAAGTGCGAAACGTATAAAATGTGCGATATGAACGAAATGAATGAAACGTGCGATAAGAATGAAACATGCAATAAGAACGAAATGTATGATGTGTGACCACGTGCGGTAGTAAAGAAAATGTTTTAACCAGCGAAAAGTAATTTATATTTTATAAAACTACAACTCACTCAACAATGCTGACTTTTATGCATTTTCCAGTTGGTAGGCAAGAGTTGCTGAGGATGGCACGGGGGCAGCTATTTGGATTATTTTGGATAGCATCCATTTTATTTAAAATGACGCTTTTGTGATATAATAAAATCAATGATATTTTGTGACGATGTTGTATTATTTTACAAAATCAGTTATTAATATATGAAATGAGTTTAGTTAAATGATTCCGCAGCAATGTTTTAAATAAATATGCGATTTATGTGCGATGAATGACCAACTGTGAGGTGCCCGGGAATGGAGCCTTACACCCAAACAGTACCCCATGTGCCCAAATTATGCCTTAGAAATTCTAAGTGTAAGTCCATGCGCCTGAACAATAGTTCATGCGCCTAAGTCTTAGGCTCAGGCGCCTAAGGACACCCTACGCGCTCAAATAGTGCCCATGCGCCCGGAGTGGCTCATGCATCCGCATAGTTGAAAAACGCCTAAGGAGTGCTCATGAGTCTGCATAGTACTCATGCGCCCAGAATACTTAGTTTATTTTCTAAATTTTTAAGAAAAACATAATAATTAGGGTTTGACCCTAGTTTGACTTTAGGGTTTTAATTGTTATTATTTTGCATAATTATAAGTCGTTCTTATGTTCAATAATAAATATTATTGTGTGACTTTACGTGGTGTGTTTATGGTCGTATACGTAAAGTATTATCATTGCTAAAAGTGAAAAAAATTAATGATAAAGAAAAGTGGAACATAATGAAAGTATGCAAGTCTTGCAAGCAAATGAATAGGAGGTGGACGACCATGTTGTCGTTAGCTAAACTGTATGCGGTTTAGCTAACCCGAAGGATGCATGCAGGGTCAGTCATTGAGACTGACAGGGACCCTTGTAGCATACCCTAGGTGACTGGGTCAACTTAGTGCACAATATTCGTGGTCTATTTATAGACCACAGGCACAACATCAGCTTCGTGCACAATGTTCGGGGTATTACACATTGGTCCGTAAGAAAGTGAAAGATAATGATAGAAGTACGAAATAAACGAATGCGTACAGTAATGCATGAAAGAAAGTATTACCTTGATGTACGTATGATGTGTGACTACATATCAAAATAAAGGAAGTATTTTACAACAAAGGATATTTTCATATATCTATACAAGGTATTTTAATACTTTTAAACTAAAACTCACTCAGTAACGCTGACTTTTATACATTTTTAGTTGGTAGGTAAATATTGCTGAGGATGGCATGAGGGTGAAGCTATTCGGCGGGACAAGATTGACATCCATTCATGTTTTGATATTGTTGTTTTGTAATGTATTTAAAAATCTTTTGTAACTAGTGAACAAAGATGTATTGCTTAACAACAGTAATTATAAACGAAATGAATGGGCATTTATTAATGTAATTCCATTGCAATGTTTTATAAAATGTATACTATTATGTATTTTTAAGTGCTATGCATGACCAACTATGAGGTGCCCGGGAACAGGGCCTTACATAAATACATAATATTAAACTTGATCAAACATAATAAAAAATCTTTTTTAAGTACCAAACATCAAATCATCTAGCATCTTCTAGATATAGACAAAAGCGTTTGTTCCAAAATTTTTTAATACTAACAAGTTTTCACAGCTGGATCATGTTCTCACATTTTACAATCTTTTTGCAAAAATTAAGTAACCGATCAAAGTTTCCGCATGAATGATTTAGTTCTTGCATGGTGATTTTTCTGCATATTACGATTTGTGCTTCATAGTTTACGCTTAGAATTTTTTAGCATATTACGGTTACTGTTGCGAAGTTTTCGCAAAATGCAGTTATTTGCACAAAAACTTCAGCCAAATCAACTTTTTGAGTTTGAATCACTACTAATATCTCAAATCTTCATTTTTCACCAACTAAAGCTTTAGATATTACGGGTAACGATTCATATCATTAGTATAACATGTAACAAAGCCGATCCCGCATGTGCTCACCCTCGGTTTCACCTTGCATTAATACCAAATGTAAAGTACTCACAACGATCAAATTCACAAAATATTACACTTGATAATCAAATTAAAATGGATGTGTGTGTGTGATATGAACAAACTTTAATCAAACTCAATTGGATACTATTAAGAAAACGATTACTATACCAAAGGAATTACGTCATCTAAGCTCGATCCACCTGAGTGATTTCCCCTCGGGCGGCCTATCACATAAACCTTTGCTCTCTTACCCTCAAATCACCATTGTGAATAAAACAAACATAATGAAATACAAAGAAAAAACAACTATTTATATATGATGAACTTCATGTGAAAACTCCTAAAAGTTCTTAATTTATAAGTTTTCGCCCATGCTCCAAGTTCTCGCTTCATGATGTTTTCATCTGGGCTTTAAGTTTTCTCATGACTTTAAAATTACATCCTTTTAAAGGTTTTCATTTCTTGGATTTTTATTTTCACTTGATATTGTAAGGCCATACATGTTAGGGCCTTAGATAAGAAGTTTAGTTGATTTGAGAGTATTATGGAGTTTCATTATAGTATTGTGTGATAATCCAAGGATAGCATAAGCTTAATTTTGCTATGCCATATCGATCAGCATCATTTGCTTCTTCATGTAGAGTGTTTGCTTCATCTGCCTCATTAATCTCTAGTAGGTTAAATTTGCTGTTTGGACGCCGGTACCCCGGGCCATACTGGGCTCCAACTACACAAGGGAGGAGTTTTTGATGGAGTTGGATTAGCAGTTGGAACAGAAGGGTTATGGCGTGACTAATTCAAAACCTAGGTAGAATGTTTTGTGGACTTGAGCTTATACTCCTGAGTAGTCCCAGTCTATTTGATGCTGCATAAATGCTCATTGGGCTACCAAAATTTAGTAGGCTGCTTCTTGCATAGAACCGACCAAATATTGTCAAAAGAAAATCAAATTCTCTACTAAAAGCCTTGAATAGAGATCCAATGCATCACCATCGAGGTCCAAATGGTGTACATAGATACAATGTCTAGTTCTAGTTATCATGATAGTACCAAAAATACTTTTCCGCCATTAATATCCACCCTAGTGGGTCACCATTACTAAATGTAGGAAACATAATTTTCCTGTAGGAGCGATTTTATGGTTTTTCGTCTAAAATGATTCCTCCCCACTACCACTAGACTTGTTGCCTGAAAGAGCATGAGATTTTAAAGCTTTCACATCCTCTTTCAATGACTCCATAGGCCCGAGATACGTTGTGATAGCAGACAACTATGTTTTGATTGGGTCAAGTTTAGAAGCCACGTTATCATGTGCGTTGATTGAACTTCAGGTAGAGGGTGTCATCGTATTCCTAGAAATGGAACCAATTCTAAGAGTTGACATTAGCAAAATTTAGTTAACTTGAAATTAGATTACAAAAATAGCCACTTCGAGATGGCAAATCTCCAAGATACAAAGTGATGATAATTAAAAAAAAACTATTAGAATCTTGAACAATTGAACTATTAAAACAAAAGGTGTAGGAAACAAGTAAATAACTACTAAAAACAATCCATTCGGCCACCACATGGATTAAGTGAGTCAATAGAAACACCCATAAGACCTTGGAGTAGCTGCAACATAATTGAAGTTATCGGGTCCTCTTTCTTTCTTTTCCTCATGTAACCCTCATTAGTTTTATATTAAAGACCTATTTAAGACCAATTTTTAGGCCTACTAGTAGCCCCATTAGCTGCCAAGTTCCATAATTTTTAATCAATCTCTATTCCCTTTCCATTACTTCAATCCATTCCTTGTTTTTAGCCAGTTCTGAGTAGGTTTCTAGTATACTAGAGACCATTAACAATATATCATATTCATCTTCAATATCTACTGATGTAGAATAAACATCATCAAGGGTTTGAAAACCTCAAAATGTGGTATCGTTAAAAGCTAAAGGTGTTGGATTGTTTGGCAAGACAAAACCTATTACTGGGTTGGGATCAATGGGTGACCATGGTTTGGCTGGTGTTTGAAATCAAGGTTATGGTGTTGAACCTTGTGTTGTGTTGATATTTGTTTCATGGTGATCGATGTCTTTTCCTTGATTTTGAGTAAATCATAAAGCTGATCCTTCACAGGATAGGTCGCTTACTTGGTTATGATAAGTGCTTTATCCCACCTTTTACTTGCTTCAAATATACATATATAGGATAATCTTGATCGGGTCAAATTACTTACTTAGAAGTGGTTGATGGTGTGTAAGGGTGGCTGGTGGGATGGTACGGGTAGGTAGTGGGAAAGAGATAGATTCCATTTTATTTATGATTGTTTTGTCATCAAAATTCGTTATAAGTTCAAACTATTTTGATGGATTAAAATTAATTTAATTTTTAAATCTTCTTAACAATCTATATTCCAATTCCTCAATAAAAATAAGCAAACCAAACGAAACTAGATGTTAATTTTAGATTTAAACATGGTTAGTTTGCTCTACATGTAAGATCAAAGGAGTATTCACCCTCAAAAAAAATCCCTAGTTGATTAGGTGCGCATGTTGACTCAAGGAAACAGGTATACCGATCAATAATTCATTTGCAGCTCAATGGAATGTCGAAGGTGGAATTCCCTCACTTCTTTTCTTTCAAAACTACATAATCTAGATGAAATTATGCTAAAAATGTAAAGAAAACAATAGAGAAACATCAAGGAAGCACATGAAACGGGAAGCATGCACAACATATGTGCGATGAAACGTTTTTTAGTTTCTTTTGGTAACCAAACACTCTTGCGTCACGTCTTGCAAGATCAATTCATAATCCCCCTAGACGAAGTTTAAAAATAGAACTTGTTACCGAATTTCAACGAAATTGTTTAAGATTCTTCTATACAAACAAGGCATGAGTTCATATATTTTGTAGTATACACAATAGTAAAATACAACAAATACCCAAAAAACAAAGAAGAAGATTAAGGTATAAAAATGAACCTTTCAAACCCGAAAACACATAATGTACTCATAAGTTTGATTGTGTGTCAGAAAAATGAGCTTTAGAGTGATAATGAAACATCTCTCTCCAAAACATCTCCCTAATAACATATTCCCCTAATTATTCTTAAATTTTCAAATCCAGCAGAACCTTAATAGGCTGACCATATCCGAACTATAAAGTGTAAACATGTAAGGACGGTGAAGTTCTTTACTCACACTAATCCTCTTTAAAGGATAATTTCTTTTCTTGCAAATCAACCGCTATAGGTTTAATGTTAGGATAAAGGTCAGAAAATGAAGTGATAGATGGAAAATGTAATGAATTGATGTAGTTTCGCCTTCTCGTTATCAATAAATACAACAACATCCTCTGGTTGGCTTCCACGAATGTTGACAATATGTATTTACTAGCGTAAATATTTTATACTGGAAAAAAGAGGCATTCTTCCTAAAAGTTCAACAAATATGCACCCCACTGAGCAAACCTCAATTGATGTACCATACCTTATGATTGTCTTTTATGGAACAATGCTAGATAAGATTAAAGAATGACCTTTATCTAAAACTAGTTCAAGTATATGTCTTGGGTCAAAGGATAGATAGATCATACCATAACATAGTTCTTATGACTTAGATCCATGAACATACTTTTGAAGTGAGTTACGTCCTAATATCATTCACTAATGAATATCAATAAATATTGGTCCTCATTAACTAGAGTTTTATCTCTATAAATTAGCAAGCTTTTCAATATAGCCTTAATTCAGATTGATTCCCATAAATCAGAATGACTACAAACACTTAGAATAAAATATTCAAGGATTCTTAAAGGTACATATATTTAAACATAGAAACATATGTTAAAAACATTAATGATTAAATCAAAATAGACATCCAAATTAATTGTCTAGTAAATCTAAGCTATATCTTATTTGCATGCTGTCCGTGTTTAGCTTGACGTATAAACTTAGTAAAGGATCCGCTAGATTCTGCTCTGTTTGAATCTATTTTATAACGATGTCTCCTTATAAACTTCGAGTATGTGCTTTGCTCTATAATATGACCTTGGTTTCTTTGCCTAAGATATGACACTAGTGTTTTTAAATTATATCTACATAGGTTTCCATATATTGGGCACCATATCAAAGTCAGCAATGAATTTCTTCATCCAAGTAACCTTTTTTGCAACTACTATGCTTTGCTTTGAAATTCTGGGATTTATAGCTCCACCATTCAAAGATAATACATATCCTGTTTATGATGTAGAATCATCTCGGTCTATTTAGAAGCTAGCTTTAGTGTAACACTTAACTGTTAGGTCGTCTTCAGCTCTTCCATGTAAAGAACACATCCTTAGTCCTTCTTAAGTACTTAAGAATGTTCTTTATAGTAATCCACTGAATCGCATCCATATTTTCTTGATATCTTCTCATTATACTCAACGTGAATGATACGTTGGGTCTAGTATATAACATATCATACATAATAGAACCAATCGCAGAAGCATATGAAACTCTTTCCATTTTATTTTTTTGTTCCTCCATTTGAGAACATTGATTACTAATCAGTATGGTTCCATGTGCCATTGGTAAGTTTCCTCTCTTAGAATTGTGCATTAAGAAGCATCTAAGTACCTTATCAATATATGTACTTTCATTTAAAACAATAAGCCTCTTTGATCTATCTCTATAGATCTTTATTCCTAAACATCACCAAGATCTTTCATTACATCAATAAGCATTTGCACGTTGTTTCCAATGATTAGTATATCATCCACATATAAGAACAAGAAAGTAGAGTAGCTCCAACTTACCTTCTTGTAAACACAAGACTCATCTTTATTTTTTTTATAAAAAACAAAACTTTTTTAAGCTATAGACAAAACGAAGATCCTCAAACTTCAAGATCCTTGTTTGAATCCATAATTATTTTTATGTAATTTGCAAATTTTATTAGGACATTTTGGATCCTCAAAACCTTCAGATTGTAAGCTATAGACATCTTCAGTAAGCTGTCCATTTGGGAACATGCATTTGGCATCCATATGACATATCTCATAGTCATAATATCATCAATGGCAAGTAGTATCCTAATTGACTTAAACATAACTATCGATGAGAAAGTTTCCTCATAGGCAACGTAACATTTAAGTTTAAATGAACTCTTTCCCCACCAATCATGCTTTGTAGGTTTGCATATTTCCATTGATGTCAGTCCTAGTTCTTAAAGATCAATTTACATCCTATGATCAGAAATTTAGGGTGAATATTAACCAAGTCCCATACATGGTTATCATACATGCACTGCATCTTTGCACCCATGAATTTTAACCATTTCTTGGATTCAGAATCCAAAATGCAACATGCAATTAGTAGGTTCATTCTAATCCACTATCAAAGTGTTAGCATTCTCATGAATTCTAATATATCTATTAGGTTCATGATGATCTCATCAAATCGTTTCTTCCAAGAAAACACATGGCAAGAAACTGTGCTGCTAACTGATGAACAGATTCATCAGCTGTAATATGGCAAGCCTGCAGCCTCATCAAATCATCTTTTCCAAACTTGAGCAAATCTGTAGGGTCGATGATATGGAACTCTTTTCAACATAATGTTGTAAATTCACTGGATCGGTAAACATCCGAGCACGTTCTTGACGGAAGGATAAAAACCAAAAGACAATCAATAGTACGAACAAGAATCGAATGATTTCATTGATAAAACATAACGATTTTGAATACTTGAAACCCTAATCGACCCAGAACGCCCAGTTCGTCCCTTCCAACTTCATAGAGCGTTTCAGATCATTCCTAGTCCATTCTTAACGTTTTCTAATCGTTAGGATTGATCTTGATTTCGTTCTCACTGATTGGATCACCAATCAAATAGGATTCCGCACTATTTGATCTGGTATAACTTAGAATCAGTTAGTACTCCGTACGTACATGGTCCTAACAAGTGGTATCAGAGCCGGTTACTGCTAGATTGATCTAACAATCACTCTAGCAAACCGAGCTCTTGATCTCTGGATCTATCTCAGGTTCTTTGACGTTAAACCGCCTTCGTGTTCTTCGTGTTCTTCGTGTTTTGCTCAAATATCATTGTGTGTGATGTTTATTTGTTAAAACCGGACTCGGAATCTTCTTCAGATCATAAAAACGAATCCAATGAAACAAATTTTGTGTTGTATCTCGTCCAAATCATCGGATTAGGGTTTTTCAGCCTTGTGGCGGCTGCAGATCTGGTTTCTGCGTTCAGACCCGTTCATGCGATTGGGCCATGCGACTGGGCCTCAATCGCACGACTGAACCACTCGTATGTCCATTCGTACGAATGAACCTTCAGTCGCACGACTGACCCTTTCGTGTACTTCAATCGCCCGACTGACCCTTTCGTGTTATCCATTCATACTACTGAACCGTTCGGAGTGTCCATTCGCACGAATCACCCATTCGCACGTATGTCTTCATTCGTCTGTTTCAATCGCACGAATGAGCTGTGTACCAGACCAAAAAAAAAAATAAAATTTTTCCCTAAACCATTTTTATCAGTCGGGAAGCCTTCTAAAAAATTTTGGTAAAATAAAATTTTTTAGGGAAAATTATCGGGTCATTTTCGGATCATTTTCTGGTCAATATTGAAGATTTTCCTGGAGAGTCTATGCAAGAGTTGAGGATGAGCAAAGCACATTCACCCTGAGTTTCTTATGTCAAACAAGTTCGATGGATACCCCATTATTCGTTGGACTTCCAGAATCAGTGAATGTTGTTAGAACACGAAAGAGAGAATAGAAGATGTAGCTGTCGGTGCTGATTTTGTGGGTAGTCAGGAGCATCTGACTATTTATGGGCCAATCAAATTATATTTATCCGCACAGAGAGGATTCTCATTCTTAGGGGGAATCCATGTATAGAGAAATTGAAGACGCAATCAGAAAGTGATGATGTGAGCAGGTTTCTGATGATGAATCTTCATGCATGCTGATTTGTTTGATATTGTCGGCTGTGGATTGGATCCTTCAAGCTTTTGCCCAATACACCGTATGAAGACGTTAGGAGAGCACAACGTTTATATATTGGGATATGCTGAATGTGAGGGGGAATTTCTACAGTTTTTAATGTTAAACAGGTTAGACTGTGTGAAGATTGAAGCAATGGAAAACTGGTCATGTCATTATCTGGAAAAATCAGTCATTTGGGGAATCTTACTGCTATGATGGTGTTCTGCAAAGTAAACGAAAGCTATTGTGCCTAAATTCATTTTCAGGGATATTGTGGTAACCTGACGGATCGACAATGTTGGCTAATATGGTTGTTCGTTTGATTCTATTGGAAACCAGAGCAAAGATTGACTGAAGATTAAAGAGGTGTTATCTACTATTCTCAAGCAACGTCCAAGGGGGAATTTGTTGGAGCATATATAGTCATATATAGTGTGTCCGTCGCTCGACGAATAGTCTAGGCTTAATGTTATACACCTTGTAAACACATGAAACTGGGTCATTCGCAGGAGCATATGCGAATGAGACTCAGTCGTATGACTGAGCTATGCTAATGGACCAGTCGTGCGACTGAGAGATGCGATTGGGACATTCGTAAGACTGAGCCATAAGAATGGTCCAGTCGTACGATTGAACCATACGCATGGTCCAATCGCACGAATGGGCCCAGTCGCATCTAATATGGGCCGAGGCCTATATATACCAGTTTCAATGTGTAGAAACCTAAGGGTTTTCATAGTTTTCCTGGCGCCCAGGCGCTGCCGGATGAGAGGGGAGATCATGCTCGATCTCCCTTGCCAAAAGTCTTGATTCTTAAGTTGTAACGAGCTTAAAATCGTTATGTTTTATCAATGAAATCATTCGATTCTTGTTCGTACTATTGTTTGTCTTTTGGTTTATCACCTTCCGTCAAGAACACGCTTGGATGTTTACCGATCCAGTGACTTCACAATAGTTAGTACTCCGTACGTACACGGTCCTAACAAGTGGTATCAGAGCTTAGGCTCTTTATTCTTCGTTGATTCAATCGTTTTTGTGAAAAAGTCTACGTTTTTACGCGAAAAGATCCATTCTTTTTGCTAAAAATCGAGTCTTTACGTGTGCATGTTCTGAAAAATTAGTGTTTTTTGAGTTTCAGCCGTCTAGGGTGCAAATACTTGCGTTCTAGGTCAAAGTGTTCAAAAATCGTGTTTACAGCCGACCCAGTCGCACGATTATCTCAATCGTACGACTGAACCCATTCGCCCAGGTCTTTCGCACGTTTGAGTCTGTCGCCAGTCCATTCACCCGATTGAGTCAGTCGTTCATCCAATCGCCCGATTGAGTCAATCGCCAACTCCAGTCGCCCAGCTGAGTCGTTCGGTCTGTTCAGTCGCCTAAGTATCTCAGTCGCCTGTTCAATCGTACATTTGGGTCCAATCGCATACAGCTAGTGCAAGTCGCATCCCAGCCTTACAGCTCAATCGCATTAGCAGTTTAATTCACAAGTTAATTAATTAAAGTATGGACTCAGAAAATTATGCCATGTCAGCTGGAAAGGATTCGAGGATACAGAACTTGTTGTTACTGGAGAATGAGATAGGGAACCATAACAAGCCACCTAAACTATTGACTATAGAGGATTTTCCACAATGGAGACAACGTTTTGAGATTTATCTTAATGGTGTGGATACTAACTTATGGAACTCTATTGAGGTTGGTTATAAAATACCCGTGGGAGCTGATGGTGTTCCTTTGACCTTGAGTGGACTCACTGATACACAGAAGGTTGCCTACAATGCAGAGAAGAAGGCCTATGCTATTTTGACTCAGTCCATTCCCAAGCCCATTTTTCACCAATACTCAGAGCACAAGGAAAGTAAGAAATTGATGGAAGTTCTTGAGAAGAGGTATGATGGAAATTCTAATTTAAAGGCACTGAAAGGTAAAGCGTTGAAGAAGGAGTTTGATAACTTCTCAGCAATTGGGAATGAAAGCTTGGATGAAATCATCGATCGTTTCTATCATCTGATGAGTGAACTTCACACTCATGGTATTAAGACGTCAATGGAAGACAAAGTTTCAAGCTTGGCAGATGGTCTACCTGAAAAGTGGGATTCATTCATTTCCACTCTGCGATTCAACTCAGTTTTAGAAACTTGGATATAAATGACTTTATTCTAAAACTGAAAGAGGAAGAAGTACGCCACAAGTACAAGGCAAAGAAGGGTTCTTATGCTCAAGATCCCTCACTTTACAATGTCACTCCTACTTCCACCCCTGCTGCAAAGTCATCTGGTGCACCTCTGCAAACAGCCTTCGTGTCCAATGCATCCCCAACCGCTGAACAAGGCTCATCATCTGCAAATGAGTCTCATGGTGCATCTGGAGTTATTCAAAGTCCAACTGTTACTCAGTCTGCAAAGTTGATGACAGATAATCTGGGAAAAGTAACAGTGGAGGTTGCTAAAGAGCATATGGATCTACTTGCTGCTGTTGTGCACTCTTATGATGGTTTGGTGGCAGGCAAGATTGGTAATTGCCACCTTGCTGATGAAGATTACGAGCAAGTAGATGAGAATGAGCTGGAAAGAATGGACATTATGTGGGCTCTTGCAAGTGCTGTCCGAAGAGCCAAGAAATTTGTGAAGAAAACAGGGCAAAATCTTGTGGCTACTAAAGATACAACCTTTGGTTTTGACAAGTCTAAAGTCACGTGCCTCAATTGTGGAGAAAAGGGCCACTTTAAAAGAGAGTGTTCGAAGCCTAAGAAGACTGGGAACGGGAATCCCTTTTCCTCGTTCAACAGGCAAGATAAAGACAAGAAACCAACGTCCACGGGAAGTGATTCTAAAGCTATGGTAGCACAAGGAGATGAAGGACAAGACTGGTCCTTTCGATTTGTGTCTGATGAAGCTAACATAGCGTCTGTGGAGGACTTGAATGAAGACTCAGCAAGTGAAGGGGAAAGCTCAGCTGAGGTTGATACTGCTGATTTGGAAGAGACGTTTGATGCTTTGATGAAATTGTCCAGAATGAGTTGAATTCAGAATCTGAAGCTCAACCTACGTCTCAGAATGCTTTCATGGCTGGCACGTCGACATCTACACAGGTACAATCTAAAGATGAATTATTTGATAAACATGCTTGTGTTGAATGTGATAAATTTAGGGAAAGCATTGATCTAAAATTTTCTAGGTTGTTAGAACACAACGATAACTTAGTAAATGACTTAAAACTATGCTCAGAAGCTAATCGTGTCTTAAAACAAAATGAGAGCAGTTATAAGGAGAAGTTTGATGCATTGCAGAAGCAACTAAAGAAACTGAAGTTGTTGTCTTTAACTAAGAAAATGACATTAAATACTACTTAAAGACCATTGAGGAGACTAAAAAGGACAAAGTGGTTTTACAAGTAGAAAATGAGTCTTTGACACAAAAACTACATAGTTTAGCGAGTTCTTCGCACATTTTGAAAAACTTGGTTAAAGAACGCAACAATGGGGAGGGATTGGGTTACAAGGTAGTTCCACCACCACATGAGATCCTTTTGAACAAAACAACGTCCATTAATAACAACCCAATTAAGGATCATGTGGTGACAACTCCTCTGGTTCGTGATCCGGACACAGCAGTTAAGCCTGCTTCTCTGGATGATGATCAGAAAACCCTAGCATCAAGCAAGGTAAATGCTGAGAAAAGAGTGGAAGCAAATGTTCAAACATCTCTTGGTTTGGAGTCAAAATCAAATATAACACAAACCAAGATATCTAAAACCACTCAAGTTAAATCAGTTAAAAGGGATAATATTCAACCTCTAAGACAAATTAATCAAACATTAAACAAGTTAAGTTTGTTAAAGAGGGTAGATGTAAAAAGACTGACACCAAAAGGCCCATTCCTGAAGTTTACTCCCCCACCCCACAAGAGATCTCCTAGCCCTGATGAATGGAGATCCTGTTAAACTTGTGGTCAGCGCGGTCATATTTCGACTAACTGTCCTCGCTATCAGACACCAAGAACTAAAGTTGAGCTAAACGACAAAGTCAAAATAGATTCAAAACAGCGTTCTAAGACTCCAGTTAGATCGAAAACCCCTATTAGGTCTAAAACACCTTATAGGTCTTTTTCGTCTCCACCTCGCCAAAGGCAAAACAGACAAGTCCTCGACAAGTCCTTGATGCCAGAGGTAAAACCTGTTTCTGAATCTAAACCATATGCTCAAACCGTAAATCAGTCTAAGGTTTACCACAAACAATCCTTTCACAGGGATGGTTTATGGAAAGCCAAGACAGCTGGTGTGTCTGAAAGCAAGGATAATCTGAAAGTTGAGATCCCACCACTGACAAAGGACAGTGGGTCGAGTTCATCATGTGTGATGCCTCTAGGAAACCCAAGCCAGTCAAGGCTTGGGTCCCCTTCCTTAACTGATTGTTTACAATTATGTGCAGGTTGTCCGCTACAGTGCTTCAACAAATACATGGATTGTGGATAGCGGAGCTTCCAGGCACATGACAGGAAACAAGTCTCTCCTTTTTAATGTCAAACAAATTAAAGGGGGACACGTTTCATTTGCTGGTAATAAAGGAGGATACATTACCGCTCAGGGCGAAGTAGGTAATGAGAAGGTAAAGTTTGATAAAGTAAATTTGTTTAACAACTAGAAAACAATTTACTTTCAGTGTCTCAGATATGTGACAAGGGCTTCAAAGTTATGTTTGACAACCAAAAATGTTACATACTGAAAAAGGAAATGGAGATTCCCGAGAAGCAGGTTTTGATGTCTACATCCAGGTACAATGATTTATATGTATTGGATATGTCTAATGCTTCTACCTCTGAGTCTACAGCTCAATGTTTTCTATCAAAAGCGACAGAGAAGGAATCCATCTCATGGCACAGAAGGATGGGACACATCAATCACAGGAAGATGAATCATCTGATTCACAACAACCTAGTTGAAGGAGTTACAGTAAAGAACTTCCAACTTCCTGATTTTTGTGTCTCATGCAAGAAGGGAAAGCAGACCAGGAAATCTCATAAGACCAAGCACGTCAACTCAATTGAGATGCCTCTGGAGCTACTACACATGGATCTCTTTGGTCCAGTCAACACAAAGAGTATAGCAGGGGACTGGTACTGCTTTGTAGTCACAGATGACTACTCCAGATTCACCTGGGTGATGTTTCTGAAAGCTAAATCAGAAACGTTTGAATCATTCAAGGTGCTCGTCATGACTTTGGAGTCACTCTACAAGCTGAAGGTGAGGAAGATCCGTTCTGACAATGGCACAGAGTTCAAAAATCAGTGGATGGATGCTTTCTGCAAGGAAAAGGAATTGTTCATCAGTTCACTTCCGCATACACGCCACAGATGAATGGAGTTGCAGAACGAAAGAATCGGAGCTTAATTGAGACTGCGCGAACCATGTTAGCTGATTCAAAGCTCCCAGTTCAGTTCTGGAATGAGGCGGTTGCAAATGCCTGCTATACGCTAAATCGTGTATTAGTAGTAAAAAGGTATGGCAAGACTTGTTATGAGCTACTTCAGAAGAGAAAGCCAAATTTGGAGTATCTGGAACCATTTGGAGCTCCATGTACATTGCTTAAGAAGACTCAGGATGGCAAGTTTAGCGAGAAGGCTGATCAAGGAATATTCTTAGGATACAGCATCCCAGACAAGAGAGTTTACAATAACTCGACAGGTCAGGTAGAGGTGTGGTGCAACGTGGATGTTCAGAGATACATCACCCCTCCTGCTGGAAAAGGTCCATCATCATTCTTCGATTATGATGGCTTTTTCAAATCCTTCAATCTTCCACAATTTGGTTCAGAGGATGAGGTTGCTACCCAGATGATGTATGATGTTCTTAACTCACCGAATCTGGATTCAAGCAACATCACACCTACTGATGGTGCCTCAAGTTCTTCGACTCCTGCTCATGACGAGAGTGATGATTCATCTGGTGATGAAGAAGCAGCTGATCCTAACCCTGAGCATACAGCTAATCAACAAAGTGCGTCATCAGCTGCTGAAACCAACTGTGGGAAATCCGGATACTGAACCTGTAGTCACCAATCTGGGTTCTGAGGTTGTGGTTCCTACCACACCAGTGACTAGGATCAGTGTAAATCATCCCCCCACGTCTATCATTGGGGATTCAATCCGTTGTACAGACAAGAAATCAGCTATACTCTACTGATTATGCTGCAGCAGTCATGGAGAAGTGTTATGTCAATGACGGGGCTTTCTCATGTTTTGTTTCACAAATCGAGCCTAATACGTCTGTGACGCCCTAAAAGATGAGGCTGGGTAAATGCCATGCAAGAAGAACTACTCTAGTCAAGAAACTTGGAGTCTGGACGCTAGTTGACAGGCCGAAAGGAGTTAAAGTGATTGGTACCAAATGGGTGCTGAAGTGCAAGAAGGATGACCAAGGTGTTTTTATCAGAAACAAGGCACGGTTGGTGTTCAAGGCTTCAGACAAGTCGAAGGAATCGACTACAATGAAGTCTTTGCTCCCGTAGCTAGGATGGAAGCCATTCGTATCTTTCTAGCCTACTCTTACATGAAGATCAAGGTGTATCAACTAGATGTGAAGAGTGCATTCTTGCATGGGGAAATCCGTTGAAGAAGTATATGTCAGTCAACCAGAAGGATTCGAAGATCCTTATCATCAGGACAGAGTCTACAAGTTAGACAAGGCTCTGTATGGGCTACATCAGGCTCCTCGAGCGTGGTATGAAAAGCTCTCCACCCATCTGCTGAAGCATGGTTTTCGCAGGGGTGTAATTGACTGTACATTGTTCATCAAAGAAAAGGATGGTGATTTGCTTATGGTACAGATCTATGTTTGACATCATCTTTGGATCTAGAAATGAAGCATTGTGCAAAGAGTTTCGAATCTGTGATAAAGGCGGAGTTTGAATGAGTGCAATGGGAGAAATGAGTTCTTCCTGGGATTACAGGTGGATCAAACATCAACCGGCATTTTCTTACATCAGACCAAGTATGTCAGCAATATTCTAAGTCGCTTTGATATGGAAAATGCGTCTGCTGCCGGTACCACTCTCGCCACAAATCATGATGTGGCTTCTGATGAGAATGGGGATTTGGTGGATGCCACTATGTATCGTGGGATGATCGGATCTCTCATATATCTTACTGCCTCGCGTTCGGACATCATGTATGCCACATTTATGTTCTAGATATCAGCGAAGCCAAAGTGAATCAATTTATTGGGGTGAAAGGATTTTTCGTTATCTGAAGGGTACTCCAGCACTAGGATTGTGGTATCCTTATGATGATGACTTCGAACTTACTGCGTACAGCGATTGGATTATGGTGGCTGCAAGATGAATTTCAAGTCAACATCAGCAGGGTGTCAATTCTTTGGAAGACGGTTAGTCATGTGGCAATGCAAAAAGCAGACCTCGTTTGCTCTATCAACCTGTGAAGCTGAATATGTTGCTGCTTGCGAGTTGCTGCTCTCAGATCATCTGGATTCAACAGCAAATGCGCGACTACGGTTTGAAATTTTCTAACACTCCTATTTATGTTGATAATTCTGCTGCCATAGCTGTCACTAAAAATCCTGTTCAACACCCAAAAACAAACACATCGGGATTAAATATCATTTCATACGCGATTGCTATGAAAAACAATTAATTGATGTGATTAAAATTAACACGGATTTTCAGCACGCTGACCTTTACACCAAACCGTTTGATAAACCAAGATTTTTATATCTGCTAGAGGTCAACGGCGTTAAAAAGAAAAGTGATGTGATTGCTGAAGAAGCAGATACATAGTCCGACTCGTGTCTATTTTTCTTTTTCTTTAATTTATTTTATTTTTTTATTCCCATGTCGTATAAAATTCAAAAACACAAAAGATTTTTTTTTTAGAATTTTAGGGGGATTTATTTCAGTATGCATTTACTTAAAAAAAAGGGGGGGGGGGGAAGGTGAGTAAAGCTGAAAAGGCAAAGACAACAAAACAGGAAATGTGACTCGACAAAATGGAAGATGATATAGTCACAGGCTTCGAGTTATTTGGAACAACAAATGAGTTTGAGATCAAAAATGTTAATTAATTTACTGAAAATGTAAAACATCAGAGAAGTCTAAGTCTAACAAAATGGGAAATGATAGTACGTTTGATTGTTACTGTAATTACACGGAGAAAGTTGATCTAGGGAGGTGCTAGTTCATTATATGATGTGTCAGTAGATTCAACATAGTAGACAGTAGACTTCATGGTAAACTTAATCTAAACTAAAGGTTCAATCAACTGTGGGTTCCCATCTTATCACTGGTTAACATAATCAGTTCTTCGATAAGAATAACGAGCACATAAATGCCACCAAAGGTGTGCAAATGACCAACAAAGCAAAAGAGCAAAAGCACAAAAAAAATGAATACTAGTGTAATCAAGTTGATAACTTATGTGTTGGTGCGCTATGTGCAAAAAAATATGAAATGCGCTAACAAGGAGATGGTTGTGTGCCTCTCTGCTGTGCGATGGCACTGACCTGAGGATAAGCATACCTATATATTCTAGACTTCATTGTTGTTTGCCGCCTCTCTGCTGTGCGATGGCACTGACCTGAGGATTAGCTTCTCTTTGAGAGATCTAAGAATAGTTTCTTCTTGCAAAAATACCTAAAGACCGCTCGAAAGTTCTTTAAAGAATGCTGATTACCATATAAGTGTGGGATACACAAATGTTGTTTGAAATAATATAACATAATTCTTTGCCAATGTATGTCAAAGTCCGTGTTTGAATTTAAGTGGACAAGTATACTGACAATCGTCTTGAAAGCACCGACTAAAGTTGACGATCAAAGTGTGTTACGTATCATATCAAACATGATTCCCAGTTAGTACTTGGAAGTCTTAGATCAGAACAAACTGTGATAGTAATCATGAAAAATGAAATCACTCAAAATGTTCCAAGTAATGGTGTATATGCCTGTCTGATTCCAATTGAGTCTGTTCCTGATATAATGTCAATGCTGATAGGCTACACAAACCTGCCCTAACAAAAATCACAAAAAGAAGTTCATTTTAGTCATAGTTTAAATTTTATTATTTCTTAGTATAATGAGTCATGTCGGACTGTGTATTCGGTATCTGCTAAACGTCACTGAATGTGCTAATGTTTATCTAAACGATTGTTTCTGAAAGGTTAAATGGATCACGTCTGAGGTGATCGGGTGGATAATGGATCACGTCTGAGTTGATCGGGTGGTTAAATGGATCATGTCTGAGATGATCAAGTGCACATAATGTTTATCAATTGGTAAATAAAACTAAGGGTTGTTCATATCTTGACAAAAATGGCACAAGTATAACACAATCCCACGCACTGAATCTGATATGACCCTCGTCTGAATGAGGTATACGATTGAATACAATCGTAAGATTGAAACATGCGAATGCACCCAATCGGCCGATTGAATGTGCCCGACAGGTCAAAACGTGCGAATGGGATGTGCGTATGATCAAATGGCACGATTGGAGGTGACCGGCTATAACAGTCGTTTGGATGATCCTCAATCGCCCGATGGAGAAGAACGATTGGGTAGATTGCACGACTGAGACCCAGTCGCCCGACTGACCTATACGACTAGGTTCAGTCGCCCGGCTGAACAAGTCGACTAGCTCAGTCGCCCGACTGGAAGTGCTCTAGTATATATACAGCCGAATCCGAATCATCGCTCATTCTCCCAAATCGCCCCTCTCTATTCGCCCGACCTAAAGACCTCTGTGAAAATTTCATTGATTCATCTTTACCTTCGTTTGCGTATTCTAACATCCATTGGTGTTTATACAGGTAATACTCGAGGTGTTTCACAGATAAAACAACAAATGTCATCCAGAACCTCTCGAATTCTGACCTAACAGTAACCGAGAACATGATGAACA
>CM044007.1:21059577-21080174 GCA_024085815.1 Flaveria linearis | reverse complement strand
CGAGCGAAAACAAGATAAATCAAACCTGAATAAGAAATAACAATTGAATAAGAAATACACGAACCATGAAGTACAAACCGGACATTCGTCACCGCTCTCCGACGAAGAACTCGCTTATGATTTGTCTGAACGCATTGGCACACAAAATGAAAAGACGATTAAATTTAAAAAATGTATTCGCAAGATATATGTGTGAATCCAAGGATCGCAATTCAGGAATTATCAGTATTAAATAAATCAATTTAATGATCGCGGAATTATCATTAATTGACGTTTAATTGTTTGAATGATTAATTATGAACACACCAACCAGAAACACATAAATGCAAAATCAATAATTATTCAAAAGTATTTCATTAACTATAACGTAATGATTACAAAAATAATAATGAATACTATAAACAATCGAATACAGTGTATCAAATAATGTTGATGTTGATGGGACGGCGATTAGGGTTGCACAATGGTGTAACTTGACAGCCGTAATATTGATTGATTGTGTTCGCCGAGATGTGAAACCTAGGACTCATATTATAGATGATTTGAGTCGGCTAAGGAAACACCGGATCTCTCGGGATTTGTTGTTGATCTTGTTGACTTGTTTGACTTCTTGGAATTGATAATCACACAAGTATAATGGTCTTCCGCAGGAGTCTTGCCTTCCGCAGATCTTCTGTTCTTCCGTAGATGATTTGCTTTTCCGTAGGAATGTTGTTCTTCCGTAGATAATCCTCCTTCCGTAGGAGTCTTCACTTCATGGAACTTGATCATCGTAGGAACTTACACGTCATTTGATCTTGTATGAAACATATCTACGGATTAACAAATTGTTCATCCGTAGATGTTTCCTACACTTGGTCAGTTTTATCAAATCCATCCCAAGAATATTGTTTCTCCTGTCAAAGCACAAATCAACACACATACATATATGGGGTTAACCTATAGATTCAAATCACATATATATATTTTTGACTGTTACAAATGTTAATTACAAGACTTGATTTTCAAGTACTAAGCCTATACAAAATTGATCTAGTCCTATACAATCTAGACCTAACAATACTCCCCCTTAGGCTTAGCTCCTTGTAATCAGTCCATCAAAACTGCTAGCTCCTTGACTCTAGCTATCATCTTATTGTAGAAGTAAGATACAGCAGTTTTCTGATCATCATATTTGTACTTTATCTGCCCTGCTGATCTTCTTCAGTGTGTCATAATCAGTCCTAAGACATCTTCTTCCGTAGTGAGTGTTCCACTACACTATCATTATGAACAATCTCTAACTCATCTTCTTCAGATATCCTGAGCTCAGACACATCATCTATGTTTGTTCCTTTCAGTAACCCAGCCTCATGTTTTCTTCTCTTGTGTGCCTTTGCATGCAATTTATCTATCACTTGAATTATATGCACATACAAGCAGAGGTCATTCTGGGCTTTTTCATCTGTTAGCTTTGGGAAGAATTTATCATGTAGGTATGATGTGTAGCTTGGATGCAGCATTTTTAGTTCCATTGGATCAAAATTCTTATCCTGTCACCCTTCTTCCCATCTACATTTCTCAGCAGCACCATCTCTTTGTTCTTTTCAATGTATCCCCATTCCGAGATAGGACAAGTGAATGGTTTCCTGAGATGCTTTGATGGTGTGTGAGCTTCTGGTACATCCCACTCTCTTAGCAGATCATCATCTACAAGGGATGAGACTTCAGCTGTTTTTCTTTTCTGATTTTGTTCATTCTGTTGTGCTCCTTATCATTTCTCTTTGCTTGCATGAGCACATCATCAGAAAAGCTTGTCTTCATGCCATTCACAGCTGCAGAGAAGTCTCTCCCCCTGAGATGGATTGGAAGTTGAACATTGGGATGCTCTGAAGATCCCTGATGTCTTGCTCTGGGAGGCTGAGCAGGGCTTCCACATCATGGAAGTATTCAATCCTTCCAGATGTTCTCTTGATTATTGCACAATCCCAGTCTGGATCATATTTCCAGGCCATAATCCTGTTTTCTTCACAGAACTGGGAGTTGTGATATGATCATACAACTGTACGAGAGTTGATTTCTTCTCAGTGATTTCTCGCACAGTTTTCCCAGAGGCCATACTTTCCGGGATCACCCCCTTGGCTCTCTGATGAGTTTTTCCTTTCCTTGTGCTGATCCTTTGTGGTCAACTGTTATTGGATCAGCAGCAAGTTTACTTGATTTGTCTTTTGGATGTGGAGCAGTGGTTCTGAATTTTACACCAGTTTCCAGCTCCACCTTCATCACGTGCTCCATCATCCTCCGCAGCTCACCAGTAGTTCTACCTTTAAGTTCATGTGGCTTGTAATTGTGACCCTGTAACCAGCAAGTCATATTGTACTTTGAAAGTTTTGCTGTCACAGTGGCCAAATCTTTCTTTATTTTCTCCCACAGACTGGAATGTTGTAAATGCTTCATAATCACAGTCTGGGATTATGAATCTTGCAATCTCAAATTCTTTCAGCGCTTGGTCATCTCTGAAGTGTTCATCCTCTCAACCATGTCATACGGAACCCATGGTTGATGAGGGTCATAAACATGCTGGAGTCAGGCCTCTCTTCTAAGATATCAGCAGTTGTTAGAAGGTCATCGGCCTTTCCACCCTATCAGCAGTGGGAGACTCCATCCTCGTTAATTCCTCCCACTCTTTGTCACTTTCTTCTTCTTCTCCGGAGGATACCTTCACAGCAGAAACTTCTACTGAAGGTGTAGGATCAGGAGATGGAACTTTTGATTTCTTTGGGGAGCTTTCTTCTTCTTGTTTCTTTTGTGTGGCTCCAAGTATTTTCTTTTTCGGGTGTAGGATATCAGCGGCTTAGTAGCTCTACCCGATTGTTTTTTCTGGTTCAGCACTTGACTCCACTTTTGTTTTCAAATCAGATAGCTTTCTCTTCAGGCTCTCTATCTCCAGATCCTTTTGCTTATTAGCTCGGCCTTTTCATTTTGCTCTAGTTTCAAAGTTGCCTCCAGCTCCCGTTTTGTTTTGAACAATGCATCAATAATTTCATTGTTGCATTGGCATCTTCTCTCATCCTTTTCAAACTGGCATCCTTCTTTGTTAGTTCTTCATCCTTTTCTTGGATGACTCCGTACAGCTCCACAATTCTTTGTTTTCTCTTGTTGGATTTAAGCACCAACTTGTTATATTTTGCAACCAGAAAGCTTTTGCTACAGGGATGTCACTGTCACTTAAGTCATCTTCATTGTAAGCAGTGACATCCTGAGCAGAAGCTTGAGTCTCCCCGGGTTCATCAGCAGGTATTGGCTCGGTATGAGCTGATGAAGGTTGTTCATCTGTGTGAGTTGGAGAGAAAGGAACAGTGCTGGCTTCAGATAGTAATTTCGGTGTCTCCTGAGTGTACAGAGTGTACAGACTCAGTCACCTCAAGTGGTTCAGTCTCAGCACTTTCCGGTGATTGGGGTTTTGGGGATTCTGGTGGTGGTTGTATGGGTGATTGGATTTGGAGTGGAGAGAATGGTTGAGTGTGATGAGATGAAGATGATGATATCAGAACAGGTGATTGGTGTGGTTGAATTGGCGAGATTGGTTGGGTGTTAAGGCTTGATGGTGATTGTGGTTGTTGAGTGGATGATTGGCTGATGATGCATGTTGTAGTGGTGGTGTTTGGATTGGTGATTGTGTTGGTGTTGTGGTGTTTGGTGTGGTGAGTGAGAAGATTGAGCAGAATCAGCAGATGATTCTGCTTCATCTGCCCACGCCAACTCTTGTGGCAGATCAGCTTGTGGATCAATAACATGAGCAAACATAGGCATGTCAGGACCCTCATATTTTCCACTAAGTTTATTCAGCACCGATTTGTTCAGGTGAGCTTGAACAAACACTTCTCCAACCCTGTTCAAGCTTGGGAGCTCTGAGTTAATCACCAATTGCAGGAATCTGGGGAACATGTACATCTTCTCATTCTTTTGTAATTTGACTTGCTCGCACAAACAATTGAAGATGTATCTTGCATAATTGTAGATTCTTCCTCGAACACCCCAATAATTCCTGATGAGATGTGTCGAGAAAATCTGTCTAACCCCGACTTCCTGTTAGACATGCACTTCAGGTAGGTGTGACATAAGAACCTGTACGGTTTGCACAGCCTACCCTTCTTGATTTCTCCTTTCTCATAATCACCATCGTACCCCATGAGATTGAATACCTTTTCTATGTATTCATTCTCGAAAACGTCCGGGTGACCTATCTCTCTATCTCCGAGTTCCAAGCATCTTCGTAAGGTGCTTTCATTCACTCGAAGACGCTGACCCAGAACTTCAGCCACTATGACCTCCTCATTGTTTTGTTCTTCCACTCGAGCTGAATTCCAAAATCCGATTATGTGCGACTGATGAATCACAGGCTCAGCCGTCAAGGCGTAGAAGAGCCTGGATCGTCGGAGATATCTGATGATATCTCGACATCCTTCCGCCGCTGGATCATCAGCGTTCAAGTATGCGCACACATTATGCTCCTTAGCAAATCTATTTGCCATCTGCAAAGAAAATCAAGTTAGAAACCACGCAGTTGAATCGTTTGAATGACAATAATCGATTAACCAGTTCCGTATTGATGTTTACGACATGATTACCTTTGCAGTATCAGTAATCGGTTACTGGATAATGTTGATTTTTTGAAATTTTGAAAAAGAGGGAAAATGGGCGAATTTCTAGGTTAATCTGAAAAAGTGCTCTGTAAAAGTTATAAATGAATTCAGGTCAGAACCTTATTTATAGTCGAAATAATTAACATCTTTTATTAATTATGTTGGGCTCACATTATGTTGGGCCCACTTTCATTATTCCTATGTTGTGCCCACTTTCATTTATTCCTTTCCCTATTCCAAGTGTTTAGTGTGCATTATTTCTTCCGCAGAACATCTGCGGAACCTTGACATCTGCGGATGTCAACATCTGCGGATGTCAACATCTGCGGAACTTTACATTGGATGTAAGTTCAAATAATGCATTTGTTTTGTTTTGCTTGTTTTGCTGCTGAATCAGAGATCACATAATACTTCTACGGATGAGCGGTATTACTGTGACTTCTGCGGATGCAGAAATTTCACTGTTACTTCTACGGATGAGAAGTATTACTGAAACTTCTGCGGAACTTAAAGTTTTGAGAACTTTAAATGTATGATATCTACATAGTAGAATCAAATATTGATGTTGGACATTGTTGACTTTATTTCCATGGCAATTAAGTACAGGGAAGCAAGTTTCCTGTATCCTGTATTCAAGTTAGTGCTCAAGTTCCAATTCCTTCAAAATAAGTCAGATCAATTATCAGCTTTTATTGTTTGTTTTTCATGCATGAACTACTCCCCCTAAATTTGTGATTAATGTGAAACTGTTGCATTCATCATAAATTTAAGTTGTGAACAGGCATGACAGGCTTATGACATTCTAAATGAGAGAAATTCTGTTGAAATAACAATTAAGCATCTGTGAAACAGGTACATGCATGCATATATATATAGAGGGATCATACTATAAATTGGCTTCTGATGATGTTGTTAGTTGATTCAACACATATCTGATTGCAAGTATAGAAATCCTCTTAAATTCAAACATGAGTGTTGTATCAACTAGGCATGCAATTTATCATGTTGTGAAGTTTGTTAATCAGTAGCAATCATGAGTCCCACATTCAATTATCGTTAGAGTATGTCTTCCGTAGATGAGACAAATCACTACATTCCACACTTAATGACTATGTACATTAAGTTATAAGTTCTATCTTGAGACAATGTTCAGTCTCATGAATGCTTTGATGTGATAGCTCTTGAGCTTGATGTTCAATGGATCACAAGTGATTCCTTTTTAGAGCTGAAATATGATCTTCATAGTCACCAGGTCTTTACTTTCGTAAAACAGAGGTGAACTTTAACCCAGGTCTTTGTTGACACAAAACAGAGGGAGAATGAAGATCACACTTGTTAATCACATTCCCAGGTCTTTGTTCACACAAAACAGAGGGAATATGACTTTGCAAAGATAGAATATTATAAAGTATTTTACATAGTGTGCTTGTGTAAGTGATTTGATCACAGCAGGAGAGAACATACCTTCATGATTCTCAAATGGAATCCTCACAGACAGTTACCTCATGTTTTTAGTTTGGCATGCTCTTAGCTTTGTTTCACTCAAGTTGAACCTACTCACATATCAGTATGATATAAGTCAGATTGAGTGTTTGTTTAATAGCCAAGTATAGTCTACTATCATTTCCCATATATAATGCATGTATAGATGTCCTAACAGACACTTAAGTTATCCTCAACGATTACTCTTCACAAAGTCAATCATATGCTTTTGTTGATTTATTCTAAGTTAATCATCCCTAAAGATTCTATCAGAAAATTGAATCTAACAGAATCAAATGCTTTAGTAAACAAATCAGCAAGCTGATTGGTTGTGTCTACTTTGACTAACTTGATTAGACCCTTTTCAGAGCAATCTCTCAGAAAATGGTATCTGATTTCTATATGTTTTGTTTTACTATGTTGAACTGGGTTAGCAGTTATAAACATAGCAGCTGAATTATCAATATGAATTGGTGTATGAAGGAAATTGTAACCATAATCAAGTAATTGGTTTTGCAACCAAAGTACTTGAGAGCAACCTGCTGAAGCAGCTATGTACTCTGCTTCAGCCGTGGATACAGATACATTGGTTTGCTTCTTGCACTGCCATGAAACAAGTCTTGGTCCTAAAAATTGACATCCACCAGTTGTGGATTTTCTGTTGTTGTTGCACCCTCCATAGTCACTATCTGAGTATGAGTAGAGGCTAAAGTCTCCATCTTTGGGATACCAAAGTCCCAATGCAGGTTTGCCTTTCAGATATCTGAAAATTCTCTTTACAACATTCAAATGTGACTCCTTTGGGTCTGATTGATACCTGGCACAAACACAAACAGCAAACATTATGTCAGGTCTACTGGCAGTTAGATACATTAAAGAACCGATCATAGATCTGTACAATCTTTGATCTACGGATTTGCCAGCAGGGTCAGGCACAATCTTGTCTATTGTTGATGCTGGTGTCTTGCAGGAAGTGGAATCAGCAAGATTGTACTTCTTCAAAATTTGATGAATGTACTTCTCTTGATTAATGAAAATGCCATCTGGTTTCTGATGAACTTGTAAGCCAAGGAAGAAAGTCAATTCTCCCATGGAGCTCATCTGAAATTCAGATTTCATTAAGTCTTCAAAGCTTTGACACAGCTTCTTATTGGTGGATCCAAATATGATGTCATCAACATATATTTGAACAACCAAAAGATCTTGATGTTCTTGTTTGAGGAAGAGTGTCTGATCAATAGTTCCTCTCTTGTACCCATTCTTCAGCAGGAAGGATGATAGTGTATCATACCACTTTCTGGGTGCTTGATGAAGACCATACAAGGCTTTGTCAAGCTTGTATACTCTATGTGGATAATCAGGGTCTTCAAAACCAGGGGGTTGTGCCACATAGACTTCTTCATCAATTTTCCCATAAAGGAAAGCACACTTGACATCCATCTGATAGACTGTGAACTTCTTGAATGCTGCATAGGCTAGGAAGACTCGTATAGCTTCAATCCTTGCAACTGGGGCAAAGACTTCATCATAGTCTATTCCTTCTTCCTGAGTGTATCCCTGTGCAATGAGTCTGGCCTTGTTTCTTACTATGATACCTCTGTCATCCAGCTTGTTCTTGAAAAGCCATCTTGTGCCAATTGGATGTTGACCTGAAGGCAAATCGACAAGAGTCCACACTTTCTGTTTTCTAAATTGTTGCAACTCTTCTTGCATGGCCTCAATCCAGCTGTTGTCTTTCAGTGCAGCTGTGATGTTTGCAGGGACTGTTTGAGATAAAAAGCAGGTGAACAAACAAATGTTTGCCACACCTCCTTTGCTCCTTGTGGTTCTGGCATGCAGGTCCCCAATGATGTTGTCTGTTGGATGAGATTTGTGTACTCTGCTTGTTGAAACAGCATCAACTTGAACTGTGGAGTCTAAGTTTGAGAAGCCCATTGAAGCAGATGGTGTTAGCTGAGAAGTTGAGTCGATGAAATAATCGAAAGACTCATGGTGTTAGGATCAGCTGGTGATTGATTGGCTGCTTGTCTTCTTCCGCAGGAAGTTCTACGGAAGCAGTATTTTGTTCTTCCGCAGGAAGTTCTACGGAAGCAGTATTTTGTTCTTCCGCAGGAAGTTCTACGGAAGCAGTATTTTGTTCTTCCGCAGGAAGTTCTACGGAAGCAGTATTTTGTTCTTCCGCAGGAAGTTCTACGGAAGCAGTATTTTGTACTTCCGTAGGAGTTACATCATCCACGGATGAACAATGTTGGTCAGCTGGTAATGGTGGTTGGATGACTGCCTCTTCATTTCTAGCATCAGTAGTGACATCTACGGATGAGGGAACATCTGCTGATGAATTTACATGTGCTGGGGATGAAGAGTTTGCTTCTCCAGAAATAGCTTCATGCTGCTGACTTGATCTTTGCTGTGGTTCAGGTGGCACACGTGCTCTTGGTGGATCAGCTGTTAAAGGCACTTCATTCACACTTGGGGGCACAAAGGGATAACATGTATCCGCAGCACCTGCATTGATCAAATAACCAGTGTTAAATGATTCTGTTAATGCATCTATATCAAATAACCAAGATGATCCTTTACATTGGTAGTAAACATGGATTCATCAAAAGAAACATTGGGAGTTTCTTCAACTATGTTATGTTCTGGAATGTACACCCTATATGATTTAGAAGTGGATGAATATCCAACAAAGAAACCATCATAGGCTTTTTCAGAAAATTTTCCCAATTGTTCTTTAGTATTTAAAACAGACACATGACACCCAAAAGCTCTAAGATATCCTATAAAAGGTTTTCTTTTAAATAAGAGTTCGTAAGGTGTTTTATTATGTTCTTTGACTATCAAAGTTCTGTTTTGAACGTTGCAGGCTGTATTCACAGCTTCTGCCCAGAATGTAATGGGCAGCTGAGAATCAGCTAGCATTGTTCTGGCTGCTTCTATCAGTGTTCTATTTCGCCTTTCAGCCACTCCATTTTGTTGTGGAGTTCTTGGGGCACTGAATTGTCTAGCTATTCCTTTAGTCCTGCAAAAAGAATCCAAATCAGCATTAACAAATTCAGTTCCATTGTCACTCCTAAAAATTTTAACTTTTAAATCAAGTTGATTCTCAATCTTGATTACAAAGTCCATTAATGTTTCAGATGTTTCACTTTTATGTTTTAAGAAAAAGACCCATGTAAATCTAGTGAAATCATCAACTATCACCAAACAATATTGCCTTTTTCCAATGCTCAGCACATTGGTTGGACCAAAGAGATCCATATGAAGCAATTTGAGTGGTGTAGTGTTAGTGTTGATTGTTTTGGATTTGTGAGACACTCTGTGTTGTTTTCCTTTATAACATGAAGAACAGTGATTAGAACAATGAAATTCTTTCTTTGGTAATCCAATGACTAAGTCATTTTTCACCAATTTATTCATGTTCTTCATGTTGGAATGGACAAGCCTTCTATGCCACAATTGAGATTCATCTTCGGAAGTTTTGGACAGCAGGCATGTCTCATGATTTGTGAGTGTTGTGTTGTTCATATCCAATATATATGTGTTGCCTTTTCTTGATGCTTTAAGAAGTATCCAGTCTGCTGGAACTGTAAACCCTGGCTTAAGAATGTAACAGTTAGTGTTATCAAAGAGTGTTAAATAATTTTGATCACAAATTTGGGAAACACTAAGTAAATTATACTGCAAATTTTCACAGTAATTTACTTTTTCAAATGTTAAAACACCGTTAGTTACCATTCCCTCACCAACAATTTTACCTCCCTTCTTATCCCCACCAAATGCCACATAAGAGGCATGTTTATGTTTGAAGTCATGGAGAAGTGCACAGTTGCCTGTCATATGTCTGGAACAACCACTGTCAACATACCACTTGTTGTCAGCTCTCCATAATTGTTCCTGCACACAAAAAGAAAACTAATTAGAATTGACAACCCAAGGCTTAATTGTCTTGGATTTGCCAGTTGTGTCAACAATAGTTACTCCTTCATGAATTAATCGTGAAGTTTCAGTATTAGTTGTTTCTTTTTGATCTGATGTTTGTGAGGATGATTCTGTTGAAGATGATTCGGGTTTCTGAGTGTCTTCATGCTTATCCGAGTCTTTCTTCACTTAGCTTGTTTTGGTTGGTATCTTAACTTTGAAGAAGATCCTGTAGTCTTGAAGGTTTCTTTATCTTTCTGTTTTGATTGGGACACAGGAGTTCCTTTATCAAAGTTGTCAAAGAAATCATCAACAGCTTCCGGTTGTTTATCAGACAAATCCACCTTTTTATGAGGTGTCTTAGCCTGTGTTGGCATTTTCTTCTTCACAGTCTTGTCAGCAACAGATGATCTTTTCTTTGAATTTTGTTTTTCCTTCTCAGGCTTTGTCTCTTTGTCACTTTCTGAGTCTGATGATGTACCTTGTGATTTCTTGTTGCTCTTTTTCTTGTTCTTCTTATTAAAATAACATTCCTGAGTGGAATGGTTATTTTTGTCACATATGGCACAATGTTTGTTGAAGAAACAGTCATCAGTCATGTGATTGTTCATGTTGCAAATGGAACAGTAACTACTGAAGTAGCATTCATCAGTGCTGTGATTCTTCATATCACACCATTTGCAATATTTCTCAGAATTTTCTTCTTCAGCCTTCTTTTTGGTCTTTTTCTGACTAGCTGAGCCATCAGTTGATTTCTTCTTGGGTTCATCAGCTGGTAATTCTTCATGTTTATTTGTGGATGGCTTCTGTTGTTTGCCATTTAGCTTTTTGTGAGCATGTTTGATGTTTTCCCGTTTTATCTCATCCACATTATCAGTATCTTTCTTCCGTTGTTTTTCTGCGGAATCAATAGTCTTTGTCTTTCGCAGATGATCTACGGACTTGGCAGTTTTTGCTTTCCGCAGATGTTCTACGGATTCCTCAGTCTGTTCTTTCCGAGGATTCTTGTTTGAATGTTTCTTACCTTTATCAGATGACAAAGGTGATTTTGTGCTTGATCCGCAGCTGTCGATCTTGGGAAGATGCAGTTCTTGTAAACCTTCATTAAGTTCAGCAATCCTCTTACAAATGGTCTTCAGCATGTTTCGTTGCTTTGGCGGATATTGCAACTTTGATTCTTCAAGGACTCGTGGAAGACCAGGTTCAACTTGAACATTCTTACCAATGTTCAGTTGAACATTATCATGTTCATCAGAATCATCCAGGTCATCATAGTTATCAAAATCTGATTCATTATGTTTAATTGACTCTGATTTTGTTGATTCAGTTTCACTCATCTCAGCTTCATTGTTGTTTATTTGACTATCTTTATGTCAATGTTGGTGCTTTGCACAAAATGATTTGACAAATTGTTAGTCATTGTTTCAGGTAAAGGTGTGTAGTTATTATTAATAGGTGGTGCCACTGCATTATAACCCAACCCTGACCTGTTCTTTGATTCAATATGAGAATTGAGTAACTTCTCATATTGCTGAGATGATAATTGAAACTTCTGAAGTTTCACTTCAGTAGATGCATGATCAGCCATGGATTTTGTTAAGGAAGTGGTCAGATGCTCAACTTGGGCTTTTAGGCTGTAGTTTTCAGAAACATATTTTTCTAAATCTTTTTGTAAAGAGTTTATTTTGATTTGATATAGTTTCTGTTCTCTTAGGTGTGATTCATTTAAAACCATAGTTTCTTTTACTTTATCAGCCAGTTGTTGAGCATGGACTCTATATCTTTCAACTTCCTCAACACAAGTTGATGAACATAACCTCTCTTTTACCTCTTTGGCCATTGGAGGAACTTTGTTTTCCATATGTGCCATCAGTGCTTGATTCTCCTCTATCACTTCCTTCTCATACAGACTCCAGTCACAAGTTCCATCCTGAAGTATGATCAGCCCTGTCTCTTTAGAGTTACTTGGTCCTGCTGATGTATTTGTGGCTGGTGGGGATGTGAGCTGAGGTTGTCTATGCAGAGATCTTTGAGAGGTTGGCTGCTGATTTTGTTGCTGCTGCTGTGATACTGTGGAGTTGATTGTTGATTGCATTCTCTAGAAAAGTGACCATAGAGATTGCACTTATAACATCTGACTTTAGACTTATCCACTCCAATCTTTGATGTTTTGCTAGCTGCTGCCAGATTTTTGTTTCTTCGAAGATATTGCTTGGCTCTGTAGGCAATCATAGCCATCTGCCATTGTAGATCCATCTCTTCTACAACATCCGGAGGGAGTTCCTCCAAGTCTTGCTGACAGATGTTTGCTGCTGTAAGGGAACTGCCAAGATATGCTTGAAAGCTTGAGCTGAAAGCTGCAAAGGCTGCTTTTTGTTCTTCAGAATCCAATATCACAGTGATTGGTTCTGAGTTAGCCGTTGTTGATGTCTCTCTTTTCTCTGTAGCTTTCCCTTTTTCCTTTTGAGTTTTACTTTGAGATGACTTTTTAGTGGGTTTAGATGCATAGAAGCTTACTTCTTCTTCATTATCACTCAGAGCACAAGAGTTATCATCTTCATTATGAGATATAAATGCACTACCAGCATTCTTTGTTTCCTTGAAGTGATAAGGTGAGACATGAGTTCTCACACTCTTGTTTCTTGATTGTTCATCCAGTTCTAGTGCTTCAACCTTGGCAACTAGTGTATCTAGACCAGTTGTCTTCAGATCTATGGTGTTTTTGAACATGGAGACTGTTTGCTTCCAACTTTCAGGCAAAGTATGGAGCATCTTCTTGTTCAATTCCTCAGTTGTGTATTTTAACTCCAAGATGTTCATCTCAGTCACGAGTTGCATGAATCTATGGAGTTGCTGAGGAATTGACTCACCCTCAATATGATGAAAAGTTTCATACTGTGATCTAAGGGTGTCTTTCCTTATGCTTCTTATTTCATCACTCCCTTCACATAGAGTGTGAAGTATCTTCCATAGGGAATTTGCTGTTTTATAGTTCTCGCACCTGATCAAGATTTCTTCAGGTAAAGCCATACTAAGCAAGCTGTATGCTTTAATATCGACTTTAACCTTCTTGACATCATCAGGTGGCAAGTCCTTAGTGCTGATTGGCTGGTTTTTGTCATTATAATCCGGCCCAAGAGTGGGTGGAATATAAGGACCTTGTGTGATGGACTCCCACAAGTCAGAATCAGTGTAGTTCACATGATTTCTGAACTTGATCTTCCAGGATTTAAAATCAGCTTTTGTTTCTAACTTTGGTGGTTGATAAGATCCTCCTCCAAAAGTACTCATGTTTAACTGCAAAACAAGATTTAAAATTTAAGTGCTTGAATTGACAAATCTATCAAAGACGCAAATCTAGTATTCAATGGATTTGAATATAGATCTAAATCAAACAAGCAATAAGAGAATGCTTGCTGAAAGACAAGTCGTTGATTTAATTGTTTGAAAATCAATTAAACAATTTTAATACTGATAGATCAATTGATCTAAATCAATGAGCACCAATGCTCTGATACCACCTGTGAATCCAAGGATCGCAATTCAGGAATTATCAGTATTAAAATAAATCAATTTAATGATCGCGGAATTATCATTAATTGATGTTTAATTGTTTGAATGATTAATTATGAACACAACCACAGAAACACAATAAATGCAAAATCAATAATTATTCAAAAGTATTTCATTAACTATAACGTAATGATTACAAAAGAATAATAATGAATACTATAAACAATCGAATACAGTGTATCAAATAATGTTGATGTTGATGGGGACGGCGATTAGGGTTGCACAATGGTGTAACTTGACAGCCGTAATATTGATTGATTGTGTTCGCCGAGATGTGAAACCTAGGACTCATATTTATAGATGATTTGAGTCGGCTAAGGAAACACCGGATCTCTCGGGATTTGTTGTTGATCTTGTTGACTTGTTTGACTTCTTGGAATTGATAATCACACAAGTATAATGGTCTTCCGCAGGAGTCTTGCCTTCCGCCGATCTTCTGTTCTTCCGTAGATGATTTGCTTTTCCGTAGGAATGTTGTTCTTCCGTAGATAATCCTCCTTCCGTAGGAGTCTTCACTTCATGGAACTTGATCATCCGTAGGAACTTACACGGTCATTTGATCTTGTATGAAACATATCTACGGATTAACAAAATTGTTCATCCGTAGATGTTTCCTACACTTGGTCAGTTTTATCAAATCCATCCCAAGAATATTTTTCTCCTGTCAAAGCACAAATCAACATACATACATATATGGGGTTAACCTATAGATTCAAATCACATATATATATATTTTGACTTGTTACAAATGTTAATTACAAGACTTGATTTTCAAGTACTAAGCCTATACAAAATTGATCTAGTCCTATACAATCTAGACCTAACATATATATATAAGTGTTTATTTTTAATTTTATTTTTAATTTTATTTTTAATGTAATTTTTAAAGAAACACCACTAAATAAACAATATATTTGTAGTTGTTTCAATTAATCTACTTTAATTAAATTGTTTAATTTAAATATTATTTATTAAAATTAAAAAAAATCGGTTTTTGGAACCGGTTTTTGGACCCGAAGCGATTTGGAACCGAGCCGGACAGGTTCCAACCGGGTTTGGTTTTATTGGCCCAAAACAGGTTCCGGACCCGACCCGGTTTTTGGTCAAAACCGGTTCCGGAATCGTTGACCTGAAACCGGTCCGGTTCGAACCCACAGAAAAACCGGTTTGTGCACCACTAGTTGCATGCATGGGGCAAGAATGAGTCCATCGCTCTGAAATAGTAATCAAACAATATAAACTAAAATTAGATAGATATGTTTCATATGTGTAGCCATTTATAATTGAAATTTCAAACGCTATACCTTTAAAACCCATATTGAAGATCTCACTTAAACACCATATACACATGTTGCATGCATGACTTTTTTTATCTTTAGCATAAGGATTATTTACTTTCTTTTTTGTCCCATTAAGTTTTGCTACATGTGACTTATACCCTATACTTATACATTTGTTTTTTTTATGCATTCTTAACTTTTAAGTTTTTATGTTCCTCTTATAAGCTTTAAATTTATTTATTTTTAAGAAATCTGAATATGCTCTTATGAGGTATTATATTTATCTGCTTTTCTATTTGAATTTAATTTAGAGTAAGTTGTGCGTCGAATGATACAAGTAATTGAAGTATAGGCTTATAGATCCGCTCAAAGCTTATTTAATGTTCCAGATTTCTATAGTTTCCTTTTTTCTTCTTATTATAACTTTTAAACTATGATATCTCATAAAACCCATACATATGTGTGTTAATTTCTATTAACATTAATATCCTTAACCATGAAATTTCTGTGGTCGTGACCCACTTATTTTTATTAACGTTCACACGTAGATATTTTTAGCAGTTTAATTTTTCCTATATAAACTTTCGAGTATTATGGCTGCCTGAAAAATAGATGGAGCATAAGTTAAGCCAAAATACAAGTACGAACCGAAGAAGATAAGGTTAAAAGAGATAATTCATACCAGTACAAAACAAAGAAGATAAGGTGTAATTGAATATTTTTCAGCAATGGTAATTTTCTTCATGGCACGGTAGTCAACACATACGCGCCAACTGTTATCTTTTTTCTTGACCAAAAGTATTGGGCTAGAAAAGTGCCTAGTACTAGGTTGAATAAATCCTGCCATAAGTAACACCTCCACTTGTCTTTCAATTTTGGATTTGGGAAGTCGATAAAAGGGAAATGACTTGGAAGCGAGAATGGAATGGAGCAAGGCATGTTGGTTCCTAGAATACCCAATTTGACTCATGAATAAACGGATGTAGCTCGATAGGTACTTTGTCATGAGCCCAATAGACCAGCCCAATAACAGTGATAATCAAGCAAGAGATCCAGCCCAGCTAAGAAAGAGTGGAAGAGCAACAAATCAGCCAAAGAAATACCGTGACTTCATCATGAACGCCACGTCAGCTAGTGCCTAATAGAAATTGGTTACTCTCCTATTTAAAGTAATTATTTTGTGATCATGAAGCAGAGAAAAAAGTTTGTTAGATCTCACTGGTGTCTCTCTTCTCATCCCTATCTGTATTCTCTTTCTCACCTTGAATTCTATCTCAATCAATGAAACATTACCTTCCTGTTTTCTTAGTTGAGCCAAATTGCTATTGATTTTTAGTTAAATCATTACAATTGGTGCTTTCATTGTACCTCTGATCAGATGGCAGAGGGAACTCGATCGAAAGTAATGGAGGAAACTGTTTGAACGGTGCAAAACCAGCAAGCGATGCGACAAGAATTGGATGGGGTGGTTACCGCCATCGCTTCGTTACAACAATCAATTAATGAATTGAATAAATGTTCTGAGGTAGGACACATGAAGAAACCGTTTGCAAAAACTTCCGACTAGGGTAGTGATGGCCCGAGTATCCTGGGTAAACACAAACCAGCTCCAGTCTATTTAGCCAGGTTTAACGGCGAACACCCGGAACGGTGGCTCGCACAGGCCGGTCGTTATTTCGAGTTTTACGCGATTCCGGTACAAGATCGGCTGACTATCTCTTCGTTTTACCTCGATGATGCTGCGGCAAATTGGTTTGATTGGTTACGGCATCATCACAAGGTTACGGATTGGGATGGGTTTGCGGCGGCTCTTCTGAAGAGATTTCGCTCCACTGATTCTGAAGAACCTAAAGGTTTGCTTGCTAAACTATACCAATCCTCCACTGTTGCTGATTACCGATCCCGATTTGAGGCGATTTCTAATCGTACCATGCCCTTGCCGGAAGAATTTCTGATTAGTTGTTGGATCTCGGGTCTCCGGTCAGATATAAAACAATCTGTTTTTTGTCATGGGCTGGTTACACTTGAAGATGCAATGGATAAGGCCCATTTGCACGAGAGGCGGGTCCAATTTGAAAAGGGCTCGGGTCGGGTCTCTCTCAGGTCTTCTAAACCCTTATTACCTACACCCAAAACACCGCCGCTTACTTCTCAGACCTCTTCTCCATTTCAGACTAAATCAACTACTCCGTCCACATCCAAAGTCAGATTCCGACACTTATCATCGGCAGAGATGGCTCACAAACGCTCACAGGGTCTATGTTTTCGTTGTGATGAAAAGTACACTTAGGACCACAAGTGCAAATCCGCTCCACAACTTCTTTTCTTTGATGACGAGCCACCGGATATGGTCGATTCCCCGGTTTCGCCCTCTTCTGAAGGTACGGATTCAATGTTGGCTGAAAATTGCAACTCGATGAGGTTAAAACCCAATCTGCTATTTCTTACAACGCATTATCGGGTGGTTGTTCGTCTACCATGTTACGTTTTACTGGGTTAATTCAGGGAAAAGAGGTTCATATTTTGTTAGACGGGGGCAGTACTTATTGTTTCGTGCAAACTCGTATTGCAAAATTTCTTAATCTTACTATTGAATCAATCAACCCATTCTCTGTTTTGGTTGGTAGCGGTGAGAAGCTTCCATGTTCGGGGTTGGCTAAGGATATCGCAGTGGTTATCCAAGGTCATACTATTATTGTAGATTTTTACGTTTTACCATTGCAAGGTTGGGACATTGTTTTAGGTGTTTCTTGGCTGGCAACCCTCGGCCCGGTTCTCACTGATTATTCAAAGTCCATATTTGAGTTTATTTTACATGGTCAACAAGTCCAATGGCAGGGGGATGTTACTCAAGCTCACGAAATACAATTCCATGGGTTTAGGCATCTTGTTCACTCTGATGGCATTGGGAAATTATATCATTTGAGTCTTTTCCCGTAAGAGACCAAACCACCTTCTTACCCTTCTGATTTACAAGGTGTTTTAACCAAGTTTGCCCCTGTTTTCAGTCCACCTACTGGTTTACCACCTGCTAGACCTCAGAATCAGCACATTGACTTGTTACCATCTAGCAAACCGGTTTCGGTGCGTCCATACCGTTCCCCTCATTTTTAGAAACAAGAGATTGAGCGATTGGTCCATGAAATGCTCCAACAAGGAATTATTCAGCCAAGCAAGAGTGCTTTTTCTTCGCCGGTTTTATTGGTTCGTAAGAAGGATGGTACGTGGCGATTTTGTGTGGATTATCACGCATTGAACGTGATAACGGTTCGGGATCGATTTCCTATACCATCGGTGGATGAATTATTTGATGAGTTACATGGGGCTCACTACTTTTCTAAGCTTGATCTCTTAGCCGGTTACCATCAAATTCGGATTGCCAACGGGGATGCTATGAAGACCGCTTTCCGTACACACGATGGTCATTACGAATTTTTGGTGATGCCCTTCGGGCTCACTAATGCGCCGTCTACTTTTCAACGGCTTATGAATGACGTTTTCCGGCCCTTTCTACGCCATTTTATCTTGGTATTTTTTGACGACATCTTAATCTATAGTAAATCTTGGCCGGAACACCTACAACACATCACTGTTACGCTGCAACTACTACTTGATAATCAGCTGTAGCTAAGCTCTCCAAGTGTGTTTTCGGGCAATCTCAAGTGGCTTATTTAGGCCACATCATTTCAGCCCGCGGTGTGGCTGTTGACCCGGACAAAGTCGGTTCCATTCAACAGTGGCCAATACCTAAAACTATTAAACAGGTTTGCGGGTTCTTGGGGATTACGGGGTACTACCACCGATTTATTAAGAACTATGCTTCTATTGCCGGTCCACTAACGGACCTCCTCCGTAAAGACGCTTTTTGTTGGAACGAGACCACACTTCAATCCTTCACCAAACTTAAGGATCTTCTGAGTTCCACCCCAATATTGCATCTTCCATACTTTTCTAAACCTTTTACCATTGAAACAGATGCTTCGGGTACCGGGGTCGGGGTGGCATTGTCTAAAGACAAACACCCTTTGTCTTACTTTAGTAAGAAACTTTATCCTCGGATGCAGTAGGCTTCAACTTATCATCGAGAGATGTATGCTATCACCCAAGCCATTTCAAAATGGCGACAATATCTCTTGGGTCACCGCTTCACTATTATCACCGATCAACAATCTCTCAAGCGTTTGCAAGATCAAGTCATTCAGATTCCCAAACAACAGAAGTGGTTGGGTAAGCTTTTAGGATTTGATTTCGACATCATATATCGGCACGGTTCACAAAACGGAGCTGCGGATGCCTTATCCCGTGTACCTTTTGGCCATCTCTTAGCCATTTCTGCATCGGTTCCCACCTTACTACAGGAACTTTATTCGCCTTGCCTATCAGATCCTGCAATTGTTACCTTCTTGCACAAGTATTCTGCTGATCCCACTTTATTACTAGACTATACCCTTCAAAATGGGTTATTGTTTTTTAAAGGATGTTTCTTGGTTCCTAATAACTCGGCTTTCCGATAACAACTTCTACTGGAATTCCATTCTTCGGCTTTCAGGGGTCATTCGGGGGTTACACGAACTTTTCAACGATTGGCCGCCACTTTTTATTGGAAGTATATGAAAACTATGTCAAGGATTTTATTACCCAATGCCATGTTTGTCAACGGACAAAACCCTCTTTTTTGTCTTCGGGTGGATTACTCCAACCTCTTCCCATTCCACAAGCGGTATTTGAAGATATTGCGTTGGACTTCATTACTTGCCTACCTAATTCTTAAGGTAAGACGGTCATTATGGTGGTGGTGGACCGATTGTCTAAATACGGTCATTTTATTTCCTTGCCATCGTCATTCACTAGCTTTACGGTTGCAACCGCTTTATTCATGAAATTGTCCGGCTACACGGTATCCACTTTCAATTGTGACTAACCGAGACAACCGTTTTATGACCGAATTTTGGAAAGAAATGCATCGCATGAATGGTACTACCCTCAAGTTTAGTACCGCCTACCATCCCCAAATGGACGGGCAAACCGAGGCACTCAATCACTGCCTCAAAATGTATCTTCGGTGCTACGTGGCGGATCATCCTCAACGGTGGTTACAGTTCTTACCGTGGGCTGAGTTCTGGTATAATACTTCATACCAAACTTCGTCTCAAATGACACCGTTTGAGGTTTTGTATGGGAGAAAGCCCCCTCCCTCACGTGTTACTTACGTGGTTCGACTCCTAATGTTACATTGGAAGAACAACTTGTGGAACGTGAAAATGTCTTGACCTTATTGAAAATGAATCTGTCAAAGGCTTAATCCCGAATGAAAGTGGCGGCTGATAAACACCGCCGGGATGTGCAGTTCGCGGTTGATGATTGGGTGTTCGTAAAATTACAACCCTATCGGCAGGGCTCGGTCCGATTACAGCGCACCATAAGCTGGGTCACCATTATTTTGGGCCTTATCGTGTTCTTTCTAAAATTGGATCGGTTGCCTATAAACTGGATTTACCAGCCACAGCTAAAATCCATTCGGTATTTCACGTTTCCTTGCTACGTAAATGTTTTGGGAAACCAGTTCACCAGATTACTCCCTTGCATCTCGTTGTTTCCACATCCACTATTATCTTACAACCTAAAACTATTCGTAAAAAACATTCTGTTCTCAAAGGGACTCAACTTGCTTCTCAAAGCATGGTCCAATGGGACGGTTTACCTTCTAAAGATGCCA